>JACCIC010000189.1:0-42500 GCA_018907035.1 Sycobia sp. Sy_11
AAATAATATGGAAGTCTTTTTTTTGCTACTTTTATATTATTTAATATACAGCACGCAAATAAAAGAATATATGCAAATAAATATTATAAAGAATACACGAATAATTAAACGTGTGTGAACGTTCTAAAGGACAAAAATATATAATTAAATATTATTTACACAGTGATTATTATCATTCTAATCTATTTGAATTATTATCATTACTATTATTATTATAACTAAATATTATTGAGAAACCGAGATAATTTAACATTAACTATTTAATATTATTTAACAATGTTCAGAATGCTTAACAATGTAAATAATAATTAATTATTTAACATTGTTGATATTATAATAATTAAACACTAAATCACGAGATATATATGACTGATTACTATTTATACAATTGTAATTGTCATAATTTATTATAATTATTGTCAGTATATTATTATAATTCTCCAGAATCCGAAAGAAATAAATACTAATATAATTATTATTTAATTCTGATCATAATTTGTTACAATAGTCACAATTATTCTTATTATTATTATTATGATTTATTATAATGAATTATTCTTATTATTTGAAATAAATATTCGAAAGAATTAAATCACCTATTATAATTGTAAGACGGGACCGAAATCATTATAATAATACGAGCGTCCTCAAGGACAAGATCACACATTAGAATTGCAATTATTATTATTATATTAGAAAAAATTAATCGAACGGTGGTGTAAACACGCAATCGACTGATTTTTTGAGTATAAAGGGGCGAGTTGTCCGTCTCAAAAGCAGTTTTCTCGACGATACGGCCGAAAGAAGGTCCCTAGAGCTATCCCGAATCCAGAGCTCCAGTAATCCTGCCCGTCTGAAAATCCTGAATAGTATAGCTGCGTTCCTGGACGCGCGGCGCTCTGTTAAAGCCAAGCGGTCTCACTCCTAGCCCCGTATAAAGTAGTGATCCTGGGTGTACGGGCTCCGACGTGTTTTAGTGCTTGGGAAAAGAACCTGGTGGCAGGTTCAGCGAGTAGCTTCCTTCATTCCCCATACTTCTCCCCAGCCCCAATAAAGGTGTTATATGATATATATATATATAGATATAATATATATATTAAGTAAAAGTATATATATATAGTGCGTGAGAATAAGTAGAACAAGTGCGTATAAATATAAGTTGTAAATACCGTTTAAAAATAAGAAGCTTGCGGAATATAGTATAATAAAGTATAGTATAAGAGTTAAGATAAGAAATCTTTCTCGTTTTGTTACAGATCAGAGGGCCCGATGCTAGATACTTGCTTTACTATCTTGTGTTATTATTTTGTATGACATTTAATAGAATGAGTATCGTGATTTTTTCCCGAAAACTCCCTTTCCTTTCAATCTGATCCTGGCGCCACCGCGTAAGCCATCCCGAAGGGAAAAGGGAAACGTTACAATGTATAACAAGGAGCGCGACGACACTCCGAAGGCAATTATGGTTACTACAGCGTTCGGACGACCGTATTATACATACTTTCACATTGGGTCGCGAGTTTTTCAAATAATTATTGCGTTAATATTAAAAAATTATATTACTTCTAATTATTCTTAATAGAAAGTTATCTCGTTAATACCACGATTCAAAAAAGTTTTATGTAAAAACTTTTATTATATTTATTATGCAGTGAATTTTTTTATTCGATTTCATTATCTTTCTAGTTATTGATTTTTGTCCATCGGGTAAATACGCACTAGATTTACGGAATTTCTGGTATTAAATAACTAACTTATATATTTTTTCTATTGATACATGGTCAGCAGTGACATTAAATTGACTTGGAGGATAGATTAGAGAATTTTGTACAATATAATCAAATACCAATGAAGCAGACTTTTATACAACATCATTTGTTCTGGGCGCATATGTCATTAAAAAGTATAGTTTGTCTTAATCCGTAGGATAGCGCTGCAATGGTTGTCCAACCCAACTATAATTAACATTAAATTGAAAGCACAAAGTTAAATGAATAAAGAATAATACGTGTTGTCTAATTTACTTGACTTCAAAATTAAATTCATATTATCGTGATTTCTTAGAATATGCGTATTTTCAAAAGGTTCACAATAATTCTTCTAAAAATTTTAAAATTAGACTATCGGCCAAATTTGCAATCTTATTCATTTATGAAATTTAATCTAATAATGTCAATGTTATTCAAGTATTGATCTCAGCAAAAAGTAATTATGAAGGGATAATTATTATTGAATATTCAACTGTTTCGATATATACAGAATGGGCAATAGAATCTTATATGACTCTGCCGTCGCGACAGCCCTTATACAAACTTATATGAAGATTTGCCAACAGTGTCAGGCGACTTATCGATCGGCAGTCGAGCTCTACAGTCCATTTTATTCCGCTCCGTAGATGATAAACCATCAATGACTCGGCCAAGCCTATTGTCCAAGATAAGACTGCCAAGTCACAAGTTTGCCCTATATAAACTCCTTGTTATTATTAACCTCGAATACGATATAGAGGGCGATCGGCACGAATGTTTGTATTTTTCCCGTTTCAAAAATCGACTGCGGCGAGCGGCAAATCAAATATTAAAGCAGAGGGTAGAAATTCAAGCTACGAGGCGCGGCGCCGCTGATGCCGATTTTATATATTATATCAATAAGAGAGGCAAAAATTACCTCATATAATATGCAAAAACGACGAGTTTGTATACAGACCGTAGATCCTGGAGATTGTACTTGTAGTCATTATTCTCTCTCTTTCTCTCTCCCTCTGTCTCTCCCTATCTCTCTTACTCTTTCGATCACTCGCTTTCTTTTCCCTCCATCCAGATAATATATATGAGGCTCTAAAACTGTCAATGCTTTTGTGATCATGTCACTCGTCATTTCTTCTGTAATATTATTGAATTTTATGAAATGCATATACGTGAAGGGTAAATATTGACATAATCTCTTTCGACAATCTCTGAGGCGCTCCGATTCTGATGAATGTTTTCAAGCAAATACATATATACACGTGAGCCCATATATATATAGAGAGAGAGAGAGAGAGGGAGAGAGAGATAGAGAGAGATTGGTATAGAGAGAGAGAAAGAGAGAGTGATAACCGCATTGCTGCTCCGTGAAAGGTGGTGTAGCACGAGAGCGCATCGATTTGGAGAGAATGTAAGAAAGCTGCGACCTTTTCGAGTAAGTGGTGTGCAGAAATATATGAGATAATATTATATATATATATAATCAGATTTCCAAATTGAAGCCGTTCTCAGTGGAAGTTTGCTGTCATAAATATCACACTAATATTTGATACATGCAATTGGTAATTTACAAAAATAATTTTACTCATTTCAATCACACTGGTATTCTTAAGTTTTTCTTATGTAGGCAGAAATTAGGATTGCTTTAGTTCTATCCTACACGAACTATACTAATCTTATCTGTACTTTCCCCTCTAGATTTTAAATTTTTTATTTCTTCTTCAAAATCATTCAATTCCTCCACTACCTTTTCGCAGGTAATTTGAAGTTGTATTGTTTATTTCTAAATATTCATTTGAGTGAGTTTAGTAAATAAGTGATTATTGTCCTAAAACTTCTACTCAATATAGTGGATCGTTGAATCAGATATTCAAATTCTGCTCCATGACATTGTAAAATACTTAGCAAAGAAGATTGAAACCTTTTCCACTGTGAAGAAATTCAATCAACTTTAACGACCCTTTCGTAACGCGGTATATTGCTTTCTATGTTTCCGTGCACTGAATCTATTTTTCGAGGACACCCAAGCCCAAAAATTGGTCATTTTCGAGAATCGGCGCATTTTTTTATTTGAAATAGTTATTTTTCGAAGAAATAAAATTAATTTTCTGTGTAAACTAGTCACATTGACAAATTTTTATTTAAAGAATTTTTACATTTTAAAGAATTTTTTGACCCCATACATATTTTTCATAAAATCTCATATTTTAAGAGAACAACTAGCAGTTTTTTAATTTCACCGAAATGTCGTTTGTCCCGAGTGTCCGATGGTCTAAAGAAATATGTATATATATATTGTTGGTGCAAAAACTCGAGGAAGGGGAGTTATCAGCGAGATCTCGGCATGCAATCTCTGGTTATAGCGCGGAGTCCGTCCTATTTCAATTTATATTGTTACGCTCGACCGTACACAGTTATAACGACCCACTTGGGCGAGGAGGAGCTCTCGATCTCTAATTATATGATTATCTTTTTTTCCTTCCAGCGATTTTCAAGTGGCAGAGAGCCAAAATATGCATGGATTGTTTGTTTCTGCTTTAAACATAACAAGGCAAATTTTCTTATGATCATTATTTTAACTATTTTCTTGTCGTTTAAATATACGATTTGCAGAGTGATTATTCAAATATTCGTTTTTATTCGACGATTATACGTGTTATTGTTATGCACTTTCGAATTATGCATTGTTGTGCATTGTTATGCATTTTCGAATGGTAAATCCTTATTAACTGTTATTATCATCGTCATGAACATTATTAGTTGGTGCATAGATACTAATTTTCAATGTTATGTCCTTGCATTAATTCTATCGATTTTATTTATACTTGATCATACATATGTGTCTTATGTGCATCCGATGGAAGCATAAATAACCCAAACGATTCCAAAATTTATCCAAATAAATTCATACGGTTCCGTGTCATTGAAAATATTGAAAATCGACAATAGAGTTGGATGTTTTACGTATTAAGTAATTTTAATGGGTTGGAATTACCTGCTTTTTAAATACGCAAATAAACCGTGTCATTTATTTAATGAAATCGATTATTGCAATTTAATGCGTTGTATAAAAATTTACTACATGTAGAAATCAATAATTTTTAAAATCGTCAAAACAATGGATTACACCCTCAAGCAATCAATTATATATTTTACACAGCTGAAATGTTCGGCGTTCGAGTATAGAAGTTAAAGATATATATGCACCATACACGTTGAAATATAATTTGTATTGTAGTTTAAGAATGCTTATTATATACTTATGCTGCGCGTAGAAAATTGCGAAACGTTGAAAATAACATACTTCACGTGTGTTCTTCGACCGTGTAAAGTAATGGAAAATTATCTTGTAAATTTTTAATCCCTTTTTTTTTATAATGACATAATGATTGAAACGCTGTCTAGATTAGTACGTAAAGTTGCCTAAAACAAAAAACTACTGGAAATATTCCAAGTAAATGATTTCATATATTTTTAACGCAAGTATTTATTAAATTCGTTATGTAAACTGTTTTCTTATATAAATGGTACAATTTCAGTTTTACCACAGCCTGATAAAAAATATATACATATATAAACAAAGTTGGTGTGAATTGCTCAGTTTTCATTTAAGATCGGAGTTCATTTGGTTTGAAATATATAGAATCCTATGGAATAGTATGGAAAATAGAATTTTCTTCTTTTACGTTGACCATATTTTCCTAAGAATAACTAATCCTTATCTTTATCAGCAAAGTTTGCAGCATCTTTGTAACGTTCAGGAAATTCCACAACTGAATCGTTTTATTCCTTTACACATCCGCCACTTTTGCACTCGCGAGCCGTTTAAAAAAATGAAAATTTTTACTCCCATTCGAGAATAAAGAAAAAAAAGGTGCTCGATACCTATACCTCCTACGTTCCACCACAATCGCACTAAATGCTATGCGTGAATTTTTTTTATTATTCGAAACTGAAAGGGAATTGCACGAAGAAACGGACTTTTACGTTGCCATACAGGCTGTCGAGAAAACGTGCAGCCGATAAATAAACTACCGAATGCATGTGTGGCAGGGAGGTGGAAGCATTTCTGGCCACAGCGTCCGCTTCATTGCCGTGTTTCGAAAGTTTTTCCAGTCCTCCTAATAAAGACCGGATAATAATTTTTAATAAGTTCCGCAGAACGGCCACTACTGCTACCATCGCGATTATTTTGAATATTTTTCCCGGCTCGATGCTTCCGTTCGTTAAGCTCGATTCGGTGCGATAATTTGCACGGACGGTAGATTTTAACGGCAGGACCGATCGGCCGATAAGGCATTCCGATAACAAGCCGACATCGTCTACGCCACGATTTATCCGGACCTAACTGGATATAGCAAGGATATTTCGAGTGTCTGTTTATAGTCGCGCTAATTGGATCATTCCAGAATTTATATTTCAACCACCATTGGCTTCGTTCTTGCATCGATCCTGTACTATTCCATCCAATAGGATTCGCTGCTCCGTCCATTGCCGTGATTCGTAAAAAAAAAAAACAAAACAAGAACATACAGCATCTTTTCCAAGCGTGGATCTAGGGGGAACTCGATAGAGCGAGTATTTCTCCTCCCTCTTCCATAAATAATCTATACGACCTCGAAATTTACGGACTTTTCATTTAATCCATTAATTTACCAAATAAAATTTACGGGCCTTGCTCGGTCTCGTGTCACCAAGTCGTTTTAAATATTTTACTCCAACACCGAGTGACAAGTTTCTGCCAAATTGCACAAAGGAGTGAACTCAATCGAGTAGATTTAAAATAATGTGTTTTAAAAGAATTTACAGTTAAAGTGTTCTCATATTAAATATTTCAACTTTAACTACACGTGCTCGTGTTTAATGGATATATTAATTAAAAGGTTAGGTCTTGTAATATTTTAACATGAACGAAGTTATATGATAATTCAACATATTCTATGTATATACACTATTGATGTAAAGTAATAACTACTCATCCTTATACTTTAATTGCAATGGATGCTTTAATTATCGAGCATAGTTGTGGTATATATAGTACGAATATTATATACTTCTATTACAAGTAGCCATCCATCGCTTTCTTTAGTTATATGGCTAATTATACCATCTCGTTAATGTTATGTTGTGGTATAGAAGAAAAAAAGTCAGCTTTAATGACATTATAAACAAAGGGAAAAATAATTCTTGGAGCCAGGGCGGGACTATGGAATATCAACCCTCGACTGAGATAGATTGCCGTGTCGTTATCTTCCTATTATTGGCTCGACGTGTGTTTTTATCGCATAAAGGGTGGGTCAGCTCGATGCGAGGGAGAGGGATTGACGCACCCTATGTGCTTAATAATTTCTATGCGAATTGTTTGTTTTTCATTATCGACAGAGTGATGGATGGTGGCAGAGTGAGGGGTGGGGCCGGGTGATTTTGTCAACACAGGTTCGACTGTTAACTTTCGGATTGTCTGACGAGTCTGTTATATTTACCGATAATAAGAATGGAATCGATACAAAGCCGCTACCTCGAAATCGCTGGATTGTATCGATGCTGTTGCCTTATTGGTGTCGGATGATCAGTATGGTATGTCTGCATAGTAGATTATTACAAAAAAACGAGAATTCTAAAATAGTGGACTAGGACTCAAACACCGCAGTGGCAGAAGACGTATATAAATAGGTCACAGCAAAAAATACGAGAATTTCTAAAATAGGTGATTACTATACTATAGCGCGAAATAAATTATCCGAAACTGGAGATTTCCGGTAAGCATAGCTCTCTAAGTGCGAAGCAACACTCGCAAGAAGATAGTGGTTAAGGTACAGTGATTTAGTGTAAATAAGATAAAGTAAAATAGAGATATCATCTTCTCTAAAATGTACAGCACAAAAAGCAGATGGCTCCTGATTTGTTGTGTATGGCAATAGTCGATAATAATAAGGTCCGTTCGAGAATTTAATATGTTAAAGGAATGGTGTGTAATAAGATGAGAAATTAATATAGCATCATATTTCATATTGTGACACTGAGCAGATCAGGTTGGGATATTTCTCAGCAAGAGTGGCGTGGAAGCGTGTTCATATACATAACTATAGGCGGAAGGCTATTTAAGATTCTCTTATAAATTAGTAAGTACGTGCGGAGCGAAACAGGTGGAAATCGATTAAAAATAAAAAAGAATAATAGAAAAAACAAACACGTCGACCAAATCCTCGCGCGAGGATAGGCGACACGAATGAGGATACGATGATAATATTTTCGTATTAATGGATCCGGTTGTGCCTTTCCAGTAGGGTGCGCGCCAGATCGAGTGAAGCATATAGACAATTTCGGTACACGAGTCACAGTGGGAACGAATACAAAACAACATAGGAAAAAGCGACTGATATAATAATTGAAGAACCTCAAATTATTTCAAGGGATGCAAGGAATATCTTTGGACGAACTGTGACATTCAATGAGCGCACGCTTTTGCCGTCTTGCTGTTCTGGTGCGTACACACCGGGTAATTATTTTATTTATTGTGTGTAAACCATAAACTAGCGTATGGTAGCAGTGGTTACAAAAAAATGTGAATGGAGATATTCCGGGCGTGATACAGCCGTGTGCTAATTTCCTAGTTAGTAAGAGAAAAAGTTAACCGTAAAGGAAGAGAATATTTTTATTTCTAACAGGGATAAATACATTTTTTTTGACTAATGGAAAATCAACAGTAAAAATGATATTAATACTTTTTTTTAAATCTTTAGTTTCTGTATATAAAACAATTAAATAAACATTATGAATAAAGCATAACATGTCGCATATGTAAAATATTTCACCATGTAATAGGAACTATTGCAAATTACATTTTTCCTAAAAATGCGATCGGCAACTTTAGTTGATTTTTTTTAATCTATTTTACAGCAGTTTGACTTCTGCTCGAACCACCTTAACTTAATTTATACGATTACTTAATTACCAATATTATTGGTGAATCGCCATTTTCTATGAATATTACAACGATTTATTATGCTTATAACGATTTTTGGTTAGTTCGGTAATAGATTCTCAATATCGTTTACTGCTGTGAACTACTATTTTAAATGCTGTTACTATCTTTAAAATGGAAAAATTTATACAGTTTATCTACATATATATATATCTATATATATATATATATATATATATATAGATATATATATATATATCAAAATATTTAAGCAGAAAAAAGAAAATACTTATCTTCCTTCGTGGAGTTAATGGAAGTAATTATAGTCGAAGAAGAATAAATTGGGTGCTAATGAAATTGTGAAACAGATTATAAAGAAACATAGGATTCTGAATTGATGCTGCAAGAATTTAGTTCGTAACAGTATCATTAAAAACCTTGAAATTTCTAGCAAATTCTATACGAATAATAATTCCTTTATTATATTTGCATGGAATTTGTAACTGTAAAAGAGAAATGAATTTTCATTGTAACTATACATCTGAAAAAGAAAAAGACGCACTACCTTCTATGGGATAATTACCTGCGAAAATTATACGGAGCATGTATAGTAATTTAGATGTATTCTGCATAATGAAACATTGCATTGTTACCTATTAGCATCGGAATGGAAACGAGATATAAATCAAAGATAATTTTTTTTTCTTTTTTTTTTATTTGAAATTAAAAACAATGGATACAGCAGAATTTTCAGTGCCGAACTGTAATTGACGATCTGTTTTGCAATATATATCAAGTTGGGACTAAAATTATCTATGACGCAAACTGTAATCTCGAGGGAAACATTCGGATTACATTTACACACACCCACATGCGCGCGCGCGCATGCACATATCAGGCAGAATTCGAAAGACTTATACGCGCGCGCGCGCTTGAATTTGCATTTTTAAGAGGGTTACGAACGATTCCCTCGGGTCTTCCGCGCGTAATGGGATGGATTTCAAGCTGACGTCTATATTTTAAAACAGAAATTTCGCATTTGTAATCTCTCGATTTTTCGCGGGTGTCCGTATATACACATCTGCCGAGATCGAATTTTACAAATTCGATTTGAATTGTCCTATACGAGGGCGAATGCGGGAACGACACTTTCGCTTTCATACGTTTACGTTAATCGGTATACGTCTATTATTCGAATAATATTATAGTGCTGAGTAATATATATATATATATATATATATATATATATATATATATATATATATATATAAACAGCTGACTATTATACTTAGAATAAAAGTACGTTATCATTACTTTTGGTGAAAAAAAATCAATAAAAATTAGCTCTCACGGAAACGGCTCCGCGATTCTGCTCTCCGATATAGATGTCGCCCAATTGAATGAGACTGATCAAAGCAAACGAATTCGACGCATCCGAGGACGCATTGTTTGCTCACAGAGGCATACCCCGAAAATGCTTCGGATGTTAGAGGTAGGTTTACACGTGTCAAGGGGTGGGTATTCTTGTATATACCGGATCGGTTAAAAGTTCGAGGATCGAGAACGGGCGACAGTTCATCGACGATGATCCGTGTCGAACGTAAAATAACAGTCTGCCGCTTATTTGGGATTGACAAGTCCAAGTCATTACCGAGCGTCTCCAATCGCTGGAATTCGCGCAAAAGTCGGGATATTAGGATGCGAGATGACCAAGTTCGGCTTTTCAATTTTGTAATGCTGTCTTCAGCGCGACAAAAAGAAGTCGTTTTTTTTGGCAACGAATCATTACTCGAGATCAATTATGGACAAGTGAAGCCAATACGATGTAATCCAAAACAAGACAAATCCACAAAACAAGATAATGCTTGATATTTGATGGGATCAGGGGGGGGGGTGAGGCACACTACGACTTGCTGGAAAAGGATCAAACAGTCGATGAATCATGCGATCGAATTCAATTGACGCGCGTGAAGCCAGCTTTTCGGGAAATATCGCGCGAATGGGAGACCCGACGCGACGCATTTGATTTTCCATTGCGACGGCGCTCGACTGTCACCATCCGCCATACGGTGGAATCCTTCCTCCCTCCGACCAGCGCTCGTTTCTGTCGACGCTGAATTCTCACATCGGAGCGAGCGTCACTCGAAGGAAGAAAAGGGATTGGCTCGATTCGTCCCGAGTCTCGAAAGACGAGGAAGTTTGTTGGAACGGAATTGTACGGATCGTGGTAAACGGGCCATGATAGCTTTCAGCGATATGGACAATACTTTGTGAAAGCGTAGTATTTGGCCATGTTGTTATCGAGACAAAGCCAGAATTTTCGTCGAAAGTACGAATTTTTATTTTACGAATTACCCTCAATACGTATAGTTATATATAGCTCAGCTCCCAGAGACGTCCGGGATTAAACAGCGTCTAACAGCTCGACCACATCGGTTGCGCAAAACCATATGGTCTAGTGTAGAGGAACGAACGCATCCTTGGCTACATATATTCTTCATCGCCACACTTAGCTTACATTCATCAAGATATATATTTTAACTTTATAAGCATTGACGCTTCGTCAGTCTCTCCCGGTCGTTGGATTCTTGTGACACTGGCCATTACAATTCTGATGCCGTTCCATTTGGCTGTATAGGATCTGATTATCCTTTTATTATTTACAGAAATCATAGTTCCTAAAGTCTCCTTTCTACGATTATCAAGATCGGATCATCAAAACAGCTGTATTATTTATATGCTAAATCCTTTGGCCCGAAGACAAACTGGACGTTTCATCAAATGTTCGCGTCAATGAGAAAACAATTATCTACGGTTCAATTCCAATGAAGAAAGAAACGCTGCTTGGGTCTTTGAACCAAACACAGAGACGTATATGCAGGGAGGATCGACGCCTATAACGCGCTACATCGATATCCTACAGTGTAATGAAATCGTCGCGCGGAACACCATATCCTATATAACTTCATAATTTCACCGCGAGGTGGAGGCTCGTTGCGAGCGTCCGCTTTTCGAACTCCTCTTCCTCTCGGTATGTGCCGTAGATACGTGCGTCAGCAACGGTGAATTATTAAAAAAAAAAATAGGAGGCGCAATGAACGTGCGATCCTTTGCCCCATCGCTACAGCGAGGAGACCCGACCAGATTTGCACACGGATCGCTTCGTACGTTTATATGTGTATATATATATATATATATATATATATATATATATATATATATATATATATATATATATAAAAGAGAATTTCGTCTGATTTACGGGGCAGCAGTTGACGTCGATGGAAGAGTCGTGAGGAGGAGGAGAAGGGAAGGGTCGGAGCGAGTGTTTTAAGCACCCGCGTGCCCTCTAACGCGCCGGTCCTGACGTTATCGCTCTATTCGACGACGGGGCGCGTGCGCGCTTGCGAGTCGCGAATAGCGCAAGCTCGCGCGTTTCAAGGGGCTTTTAAAGCTCTCACTCCCTCACTCCCTCCCTCCCTCACTCTCTATCTCTCTCCCTCTATCGTTCTCTTTACCGACTCGTGGATGTAAATATATATATTTAGGAACGACGTGATATACGCCGAGATCGGTTATTCGCCGTCGTGACGCGCGACAGTAATTTTACGAGGTACACATGCAGATGGATAACGAGCGGTTATGAGCCGGCGTTTAAATTGGCAGCTCTATAAATTTATCAGCGCGACATCGTGCAAATCTGGAAATTAAAGTGTTTATGAAAAAGTTGAATAATGGACCTTTTAGATAACAAAGCTATCGTTGTTTAAGAATTTTCAGAATGGTTATGATAATCACATAGTAGGGCATGAAAATAGAGTAAATCGAATAAATATACTTTTCCCGATGGATTTCGAGAAGCTGATAAGCGCAAAAATCTCCACTGAGAGAAAAAAAGCTATCTGAGACATCCTGGCATAAAAGATCCAAAAAAATATAAGTTTTTGAATTGTATTCGAGTGGTGACATGTATCATTGGAAGAAAAAAATATTTTTTCATTAAAAACTGTAAACGATCATTGATGCAAAATCTATCTTTTATGTTTTCGCTAAGACATTGGTCATTCAAATTTTCGTATTTGTAAAATCACATTTATAAAGCGTGATTTTTATGTATTGATACATAACTTACGTTTTTAGGTAGAATAAGTAAATTCACAGTATAAAATTTTTAAAATGTTAATATATTTAAGCGCATATAAGGGCACTTGAAAAGAGAATAACTCTACTTAATTACTTAATACTTGCGATGCTCTATATAACTGTAAATGTACGTCGTAAGACTTACTTAAGTTCTCTTCCACGTTTTTGTTCGGATATCTTAAAAAGATATAATTCAATGTAAAACATTTGTTCAAAACTTTGTAAAATATACATATATATATATATATATAGTGGAAGTACTTGAAGGATATAATTAAGGCCAATGTTTTTTTTGTTAATTTTAAAATATTCCCAAAAAAATCACAGAATTAGTACTCTGATTTGTTTATCCTTATATATAATTAATTCGACTAATATCTCGTATATTATTAACATTTTCTATTCATCGTATATGGTCGATATGATTCTTTTCAATCATTATTTCCTTCCATTGGTTGCAATAATTTTCACGAAATATTTCTTTTCATGTTCCTAATTGGGAATATAAATATAAGCCAAATCAGGATTCTTTTAATTAGCAGGCATTTTATTAACGTTTAAGCTTGCACGCTACTCGTTTCCATCATAGAGGAAATTACGTGCAGCTGAACCCTTCAAATTTTATAACGTTATGGCGTATCTCGTATAAATCTTCCAAACTATATATATACTGATTACATAATGCTAATAATATCTTTAACCAATTATGAATGTACAGCATTTCAGTTTGGTTTTAAATAACGAAGTGCCTTTTATACGGAAGATGATTCGATATAAATGCTTTATTGATAAGAACTTATAAATTAGTATTTAAATTATTTCATTAACAAACAGAATAATCTATTTTATTGTGATTAATGTGTGTGTGTGTGTGTGTGTGTGTGTGTGTGTGTGTGTGTGTGTACACATATTCAAGAATAGTGATTTAAATCTTTTATAATTATTCTCGTCGTCAGAATAGCATATAACCTTATAAAATTAACAAATGTGAACTTAGATGGTTTGTGTGCACAATCTCTATTGAATAACCAATAATATTTTTTATAGAAAATTAGGGAGAACACATTAGCGACAGAAATGTCAAAATTCAACCATTTTTCTCCGTTATTTTAACGGAAAATCGTCTCTTTTTTCGAGATAATGAATTTTCCATCGCCTTTTACCTCTAATATAAATATCATAAGTACAAATTGCTATTATTATATATTTTTATATTTAGCGTCTTGTTCCACTCTGAGTCGTGCAAGAGCAAAGAATTACTCCATCCCAGTTTATGTTTTAATGGATGTCAAAAATGTTAATACATTCTACGACATAATCATAAATGCCTTGGACTACAATTGAAACAACATTGTTCACCAACAAAGTAACTATGTGTGCATGTGTGTGTATGCGCGGGCGTGTATAATAAAAGGCGAACTATAACTATGTACTGTACCACCGCAGCACTTTTACTATACTGTACTTTTACTCCCCTTTATTCACCAAAGTCTAGATAATAAAGATTATGGAAAGAGAAGAGGAGAGATGGAGAGGGAGAGAGAGAGAGAGAGAGAGAGAGAGAGAGAGAGAGAGAGAGAGCGATGAAGACCTCGCACGATCATGCCCTGCTGCCGGGGCATTTCGAAAGAAGAAGGATGGATGCCCGAATCGTGATGGTGCTCGTGCCGTTAATAAATCCCGATCTCTCGTTCTCTTTCTCACTCTCTTTCTCTCTCTCTCTCTCTCTTTAGCGGTCTCCCCTCCCCCTCCCTCCGCCCGTTTTCGCGCAAACACAAGCGAACGAGCGCACGGATATGGACGCGCGCACACGTACGTATACGTATTTTATTCGCGCTCCGCGTGCATGCAGATCCGACGACGGGGATTACATCAATGTGTTTGGGCGAGCGTTGGGGGCCGGGGGGAGAGGGGTGATTGCCGTATGGATCGTCGTTACACCTCGCGTTGCGCCGCCGC
This sequence comes from Sycobia sp. Sy_11, assembly GCA_018907035.1. Lineage (NCBI taxonomy): Eukaryota > Metazoa > Arthropoda > Insecta > Hymenoptera > Epichrysomallidae > Sycobia > Sycobia sp. Sy_11. The sequence continues at coordinate 14,773 of JACCIC010000189.1, forward strand.
CGCGCTCTCCCACGGCGAAGTCGGTAGCTCGACCGTGTTCTTTTCGATCCGCTGGTTTTTGTTTCTCGTTCCGCGCGTCGGATCCGTACGTACCTGGTACATTGTACATTAGATATAGGGAAAAGGTCTCCGTGGTAGTAATTATCCGCGTGTACAAGAGTCGGTCCTCTCTCTCTCTCTCTCTCTCTTCTTTCTCTCTCATTTCTTCTGGTTCTGTTTGTTTTTTGTTATGGTTTCTTTGTTTTTTTTTTCGGCGATTTGCTCGTTGCGCGCCGAGCGTCAGAAATCGGGAGCGCGGATTGAATTAAACGAAGACGAATGGGATACGCGACGCCATTTGGAAGGACTGAAATACGGTCGCGCCGAAGAAAGGAAGATTGTCGTATATATATATATATATAGGGAAGGGGAGCGGCACCGGCGGCGGGGATAAAAACAGAACCTGGAAGAAATTTCGCCTTTCGATCGATTTCGTTGTTCTTGTAAAACGAGCAGTGTGCCGTGGCGATGTGTACATGGTTTGGGAATTTACCCCCCCCCCCCGTCGCACAGAATAGGCGTACTGTGTGTATAATAAGCGCGTCCTGCAGGCGCCGACTTAAAACGTTAAAATTTATGTCGAACGCGCGTTTCGCACGAGATACCGGCGTCATTTTCAATTACCCGCGCGACTAATAATCGCTTTTTATACGCGTGCGCTCGATATCAATCCGTTTTCAAATTCGTTTTTATGTATATACACAGTTGGGGAGTGGGAGTAATTGCTCGAAGCGATATTCATTTTTTATAAATAATCGTTATGTTGAGTTATATATATATATATATATATATATATATATATATTTATAAACAATTTTTAAAGAATCGTGACTCTCGAGCTGTTTACAGAATGTTGATTTTTATACTCGTCGATCTTCTACATAAATGATACAAATGAAAATTCTGCAACGGCTTCTAAATTATAGCCTTCACCGCGAGATGGATTATTATGAAATTCATTTGAAAACATTTCTCTTGATCGATCCTTTTTTCGTATTTTTGAAGCTATGAAAGAAAACTTCTTTATATGTAGATCTTGGAAACGTAATAACTTCTTCCGCGAAACGAGTTTTACCGTTGTCGTTCAGAGGTAGTTTGTAAACGTTGTTTTAATAATTAACAAATTCTAATGTAACTCTCAAGACATAAATACAGAGGTATCATTCAATTCCGAGGAGAAAATTGCAGCACGAGTATATAAACGATAAAGTGAAGTTGGCCAGCCACAGGTCCAGCTCGAAGAGATCGCGACGTATCCACGATGAGGACGTCGCATCTGTCGTACCTTTTACTCGCTCCAAATTATTATACGGTTGTACTCCTCGAACAATTGGAATCGAACATATGGGAACAGAGTACACGTATATATATATATATTTTTTTTTCGCTTTTACATTTTATTTTAATAACGAAACAATATAGAAAGAATCGTGGTCATAATTTGTAATTTCTAACAATTCCCTCTTTAAACAAACTAAGAGGTATTTCCTAAACATGTATATATATATATATATATATATATATATATATATATATATATATATATATATATATAATCAATTAATCTATTTGTACTCGTAAAAAGAATGCTTGACGAATGTTGTCTTTGGCGTGCCCGTTAGTATATTTTGAATGAAGTAGTAATGATCCGCCACCTCGATGTACAATGAACCGTGAATTGTGTCGTCGCAGTCGTCGTAGCTTCTTACCGAAAGTCCCACGACTTTATTGTCAATGACCAGTGGACTGCCAGCGTCGTTCTGCAATCGATATAATGCCCAATTAATTACATAAATACGCATAGAGTATAAATTTACCGATGTAAATATTATCTATATTAGGAAGCTTTCGAATGAAAAATAATATTTTTTATATTATATTATATTATATTAGATTATAAGAAATATGTATTATATTATAATAATATTATAAGAAAAAGAAATTTTTAATATATGAGTATTGAGTATGGTCGATCCGTAATTGTTATTTATTCGATGCATTAAGCTTTAATAATTAACACAACTTCTGCGATTTAATTCTTTTGCTTTAATTTTTGCTTATCCGCCTGGAAGAAAGTGCTATAAAGATTTCGGTACACTTTGCTTTATATGTGAAGAAAGTAGAAACAGGAAACCGAACTATTTTTTTATTTTACTTGGAAATGGTATAGTTTATGACGAAGAATGAAAATTTCCTTATCAACTTTTTGTTATGTATATTTATGGTATAATAATTTTTCTTTGGTCTAATACAGAGTCCAATCCTAAATTAAAATCTCTGTTTCACGCCTTGATGCTGTTAATGCACCAGTGAGAGAGAGAGAGAGAGAGAGAGTTTGATCTATTTCCTTATAAGTCTTACTAATCCGGACGCACAGGAGGGCTGCCGTAGAAAATTCAAAGTCCCCTCCATAAATGGGCGTTACTTTTTTTTATGTTATTTAACATCGCTCTATTTATGCTTCCAAATATCGGATGTTATTTTATGTTCGATGCCCTGAATTGATGTTTCAAGGTTAAAATACTCACAAAGCTGTCATTTCCGAGATAAGGTTCATTCCCCCCCCCCAATACTAGTTATTTTTCGAGGAAATTAAATAAATTTTACTACCTAAGCCAGTCATTTCGATAAATAATTAAAATTTAAAAAATTTTGTGTCTTGTGTAGAGCCCATGTTTCAAGAAGGAAAGATTAGGGGGGGGGGCATTAGTCGTGCGCACGAAAGGGGTCCCGTAAAAAAATTCAAGATTTCCTCGAGAATTTGATGTTACTTTATGTTTTTCGATGCGCTAAATCGATTCTTCGGGATTGTCAGTATCAAACCTTGGTGGCTTCCGAAGTAAGGTCCCTCTTTCCTCCAAAATTTGTTTTTCACAAAACTTGACCCTTTACTTTAAAAAGGAAAAAAAGAAAAAAAGTACATAGAATCTGATTCTTTTATTAGCGAAATTTGCGAAGCAAAATTTCTTTTATTTGCTCGAAAAATAATCCTTTTTGGAAAAATGGGCCCTGTCTCAGAAATTAGTAATTTTTGGGCCTTACAGCCTCGATAAATAAATTCTAAACACCGAAAAAAGGTAAAGCAATATTGAGTTATCGGGGAGACTTTGAACTTGCGACGGGAATAATTCTGTGCGCTCGGACTATAGAACCATTATCGCAATTAATGTCGAGTACTGAAGTGGAGGCACGCGTGTAGAGCCAAATGTAAATGTAATCGACGTCTTTGTCATTCGTATATATCAATATATGTTCGTATCTGAGATTTTCTTTGACCTTAAACAATTCGTGATAATACAGTATAGCAATAACTATTGTCAATATAACAATATATTATATATTTAATTTAAGAGAAACAATAAATTGAGAAAAAGACTGTTTACAAAGAAAAATAGAACCTCCGGTTGTCTACAAGACTATCTCGACATACATTAAAAGTTTAATTATTCTGTGATGCACTGACGTCATTATCGCGCGAAACAGAGATGCAACTTCCGGGTTAAAATGCGAGTTAGCTCTAATACCTCACAATTACTTCATCGATTAATTGAAATTTTTATTTTTGTTCGATTTTCTAATATTTGGTTTCAAACTATTGGAAACTAATACCGAATAATTTTCACCTGACCAGGAATAAGTTCAGTTCCCCATTGTCCTGATATATGAATATCCAGAAAATTTCTGCTCAAAATTAGTAAGCAAGGACGATACTATTTACTCTAGCGGCAAAATAAATTTTTCTGGAGAGGGAGCAACCCGGTATCTTCGTTACTCTATACGGTATGTGTTTCGATGGCTCCAGCTCCGGGGAATAAAAAAAAAAAAAAAAAAATAAGAACAATAGCACTTGTAAGTACGTAAAATGAAATCGAATGAAATCGCCTCACCCAGCAGGTGCCGGTGTAATTTTCCTCGATATAGGCCGCCACGCCGCAGAACTTGTCATAAAGATAGGTGAGCGGGAAGTCGCTGAAGCACTCCTGCGTCACCGCGAACTTGACCGTCGTATTTCTCAGCTTGAGGTCCGACTCGGTCTCGAAGACCGTGCGATAGCCGTCCGGGTCGACCGAGTCCGCGATTTCGAAGTATCCGTATCCGGACACGACGCCGCTCCTGTCCACGAACGAGTCCCTGAGACCCGGCAGATTAATTTTATTCACCGTTCCGCCCAGAATTAAATCTTTCAAAGTCTGAAAATGGAATAAGTTTTCTTAGATACAATGGCATATTTGTAAATCGAAGCTCCAAAATTTACATTACGTCAAATTTGACTATATATATATTTTTTTTCCTATATATTTTCATATTTTTTTACAATGAGCAACATTTGCATATTGTAAACAATTACTTTGTTCTATATATTTTTGCTATTAGAGACATTAACGTGAATTAATTACACGTGAAATTATTTGCCCATATTGTTTTCTTTAGTTAATTGATTCATTATAAATTGTACTTATTTCGACTGTTGTGAACTAAATTAATAAGTATTTTTATCGGCCTTACAGTCTTTATACAATAATATACTATGCTAATATAATAACAGTCAGACATGTTTATAATCACCTTCGTAGAATCTGAAATGGAAATTACTATTAAAAAAATCAATTAAAATAAAAAATTAAAAATTAAAAATGAAGTAATCTATATTCGATGTTAATAAAGGACAGCCTGACTGCCCCCGTCGCTTTCAATTTAAATTGACATTTGTTGTCAGACGTTTGGCAACGTGACGGCCATTATATAAATATAGTACATTATTGTACAAAGACTGTAGGACCGGTAAAAATATTTACGAATTAAGTTAATCTATTTACGCATTCAGTCATTTTAATGAGTTATAATTCTCATACGTATTGGTAATTTTCTAAAGGTGTTATTGTCTAGCATTATTATTAGTAGCGATTTTATTATCATTGCCGGTGTGTTATTCGAAAAATTGTTTTTCAAATGCCTCATCCGCGTGCCCATTCGATCTCCGAAATTTCCTCAACGCCAGAGGCCTCGAATCTCCATTGAGTTTTTTTTTATCTAAATTTCGCAACATAAAAGTGTTTGGATTCTTATCTCACGTAAACGAGGATAACTCTCAAGATTTTTAGAAAATTTCCAAGTGAACAATTGAACAGCACGTCCTGGGATTTTCTAGAATTATGGAGAATCGATATTCGAGAATAATTAGATGCAAAAGAACGTCGCCTCTCTTTTAATCGGAGGCAAAGTTCGAATAAAATAGTTCAACTATATTGCATATCTCTTTGTGTATTTTTCTAGTCGTTCAAATAAACCCTCATATGCTCTCTATTATACGAGCTCTGAATTTATTATGCTATTCTCTCGCTTTATGCTATTATAAAAAATTATTATACACTGAGAAGAAAATATCTGTTATCAAGTAAATATTTACTCATTTGTACCAAGTAAATCATTCTCTTCAATTGAAAAAGCATCTTCGTAAATCAAGGAAGTATTTACTTCATGCATGAAGAAATCGCTTGAATCGAACCACGTACTCTGAAAGCTAGTTGATATTTTCCTAATTTAAGAAAATGATTTACTTGGTACAAAACAAGCAAATATTTACTTGATATCGGAAAATATTTTTTTCAGTGTAGACGAACGATGGGGTGCGAGATAGTATACGCTGTCCGTTTCGCAGGATTCAGACAAAGTGTAATTCAATTACTGCACAGAAATAACAATATATAGACATTTGTCCACCCCCCCTCCTCCCCCACCCCAAAAAAAGAAAGAAAAAAATCCTGCGCCCACGCGCGCCGTCACGACGAAAAGTGCGCGCAATAAGGACCGCGCATCGCTTACCCTGGCCATTGCGACGTCGTGATAAAAGTAATCGGCGTCGTAGCCGTCCGTGTAAATGTACTCGATGTGCTCGAAGGTGCCGTATCCGCCGGGTATGTCGGCCGAGCCGACCACGGCCGTGAACATGAGGGCCTTCGGCTGCTTGGAATTCACCATGAAGCAGTCGGCCACCGACAGGATCCAGCTCGCCGCGACGATCGCGCCGCCGCAGAGCAATTCGCTCATCGAGTGACGATCCGGACTGCCGAAGATCGCCGCCTGGTACTGGAAGTCGGCTTGATTCGCGATTCTGCCGTTGGCTATTGCCTCGGGGTTTAAGGCCAGGGCTTGAATGAGAATTTACGTCATTGGTGGATGTAATAAACATTCATGTGCTGGATTCGTAAAGTTACATTGCATTATTAATATATATATATATATATATATATATATATATATATATATATATATATCATGTATCGCTAATCTTTCGATTCGTATAATTTTACATTGATATTCGACATATTACAAATAAATAATTGTTTGCATTTCTTACGTATTAAAAATAAAAAAAAAAATACACGCAGAATAATCCTGAATGCAAGGTGTATATTTCATTGCCAAAACGAAAAAAATTTGTGTTCATACTTCTTTTATTTAGACCTTACCAAACGAGCTATTTTATTGATTTTGTTCTTTTACAAATATATACATTGTGGGGATACCCTACATGCCAAGAGTGGCCTACAGTGGCCTCCGGTTATATTTTCATAAGCCCGTGACCTGGTCCATATGAACTCGTCTAAGGCAGTGATTACCGACGATGCGTTACACTGGATATGATAGGTCCAGTCGGTAACCCTTGGACGAAACGTACCATGGAGCCATTGTCCGAAATATATATATATATATAGGTGTACACATAGGGCAACATAAATTTCCATGTTATACACCTTTACATAAATACATATATATTTGAATATAATTGCATAATTTGCAAAAATAAATAAATAAACAATATCTATATTCTTTTCATGAAGTATCGATTATCTCTTCTGAATTTTTTGAACTAGACATCCACTTCATATAGTATTTTTTAAAATAAATATCGTTGAAGTTCTTTCATAAGATTGAACGTTAGTTCCGTGAAAAGTCAGAGATGCCAATACAATTTTATTACAATCGATTCTTATGCGTCCTAGAAATTTAACGTAGATTTAGCAGAAAAACGTTTTTGTTTCAGAGATCTCTGAATATCGGGGACCGATTAAAATTGTCTCTAACGCAATTCCCTTGATTCGCGCGTTACGTCCGAAAATACGAAAATTCACAAGTATCCAATACAAGACGATTTCGTACAGATTCACACGATCAGCTCTATTGAGAATTTCATGAAATAACAAAGATTTTAAAAATTCATATTTCTTTATTCCAAGTCTGATGTCGAAAAATCATCGCATCGGAATTTCGGGCCTAAAATGTCTACATATAGTAATTGTCAAGTAATCAATTATTAAAAATATGAACTTCAGCAATAAGTATGGGAAGTAAAAAAAACATACGATGCTCTTTAAATATACCGTTGTTTCCTCATTGAAAATCATTATTCCGTTATGTAATAACATTCATAAATATAAAGGTAGAGGCATCTCAAAAAAATTTAAATTTAAAATGTCGAGCACAAATATATAAAATTAATGTACATGCTTACTTACTTAATATTAATATATTTAGATACATAATAATTAATATAAATAAATTTGTATATCATTTAAATTTTAATAAAACATTGAGAATTTTTTATACTAAAGGTCACTGTAGTGTGGATAAAATTTATTATTAATTAAAAAATTTATAATAATAAGCTCGCTAATTAATTTCACGTACTTCATCCAATCTAAATATAAATATATCTGAATTTTCACGACGAAAATTTCGATATCTTTATATTTCCAATGGACAGTTGTAAAAGTATGATGATCAAAATATATAATAGAATGCCATTGTAACAGTGGAAAAACAACAAATTACTCACCAAACCTCGTTAAATGGACCGCAGAAATCAAAAAGAGGAACGAAAGTAATGTATAACAAGTCATCTTTTTTTGCGTGTTTAATTTTTTTTTTATCTATTATTTTTTTTTATTATTATAAATACTTTATGTGCAGTATCTTGAATAGCGAGGAACCTTTTCAATTATATGTATATATATATATTGCATTTACTGGATTAGTTTAGCCGACGAGTTACAATAAGTCTTCATTTGTTTCAATAGCAGTTTTTAATGTGCCCAATGCGCATTTATACTAAGAACGTACAACGTATGCTCTACAAGCATAATCGAAATAATTCCCTTTGTCCAAAGTTTTAAAATAAACAATGAGGCGCTATATTGTTTCTTATAATCGAATTATATTCATTTGTAATCGATAAGTTTCTGTTTTAGATAATACATTTTATTTAAGCCGCTCTCATACGTTATAGCCCGCGTGCATTCCATCGTTTTTAATGAATGGATGAGCGGCATTATTGCCTTAATTAAAGCCACTATTGATCATTTCTCTATATTGTTACATTTAAATATTCACTGGGTGACTAAATGTATAAATAATTCATGGAAACGTAGCTCGTGGTACGAATTCCATTCTTTCAAGTGTAATTAGCGTGTCAGCGCTTCAGTGACGTTGAAAACGAAGAACATCGTCTAACGTGTTTACATTTCATTTACCGGATTCCATTGGCTGGGAATTATGTTGAGTCCTCGCCCCGTCCAAGTGTTTGTTTTAGCATGTCGTACCGCAGTTTCCGTATCAATACAAACGCACCCTTCTGATATCCAAAGTCCTAGATCGCAGCCATGGCAATTGTTTTAACGAATAATGGAAATTCTGTCCAATGGGCTGCATTTCGTGGTCGATTAAAATTAATCTTTCGCGAATATAAATATATATATATATATATATATATATATATATATATATATATATAAATCCCCAAGAAAACAGAAATCTTTATATCGCGCACGATGCTTTAAAATTCTTCGAGAGAGTACATTATCGTCTAAGTTAATTTATCTTATTTTTCAGACCAGCAAAGCGAAACGTCACGTTCGCAGTTAAGATGACTGGCACATATCATCAATTTATGATAAATATTTTTCGTTATACAGCGATCCGCAGTGTGACGATTGATACGGCCAGACTAATGTAAGGCCATGTTTCATTGACAGTTTGTTCTGTTTTTTAGTTGGTTTTATTATTTTTTTTGAATTACATTTGGAACATTAAGTTCCAAGTTAAACGATCCACTTTTGCCTATGATTAGCTGATAATCGTATTGATTCACCGTCGATGTGCGATTAATATTTTTAGTGGAATTTTACTCGCGCTTTTGTCAAATACTGTTTATCAACCTAATAATGTATTTGTTAATGATGATGTTATCAATAGGGTATAACAATGTGATTAATACCTTTAGCAGGACAGATTGAGATACGAGCGCCAATTTTACATCAGGAAATAAGAAATGACAATGAAAAACCTTGAAAAAAGAATTTTTAATTTTATTTGAAAATTATTTGATTAATTTTATTCACTAAGCATTCATACAGTTTTCTAACTTATGATAATTTTTACAATAAATTTTATTTTATCAAAAAAAGAAAAAAGAAAAAAAGAATCAAGTAAATTATACATTGTACTTATAAATTACGATAACATTCTGTTATATAATAATATCTCACAACACACACACACCACACACACACACACACACACACACACACACACAACACACACACACATTTTTTTTACATATTTCTTCTGCGCAGCGTTTTTATAAAACTATTTCGATTGTAAAAAAGTATGTTTCTTGAAGTATCTGCTTATAGTGCCCTTCAAAATTTGTTGAATGAAAAAATAATAATTCGCCACTTCGACGTATAAAGAGCCGTGAGCAGTGTCGTTGCAATCTTCATAGGTCGCGCTCGAAAGTCCAACAAGCTTATCGTCAATGACCAATGGATTGCCGGCGTCGTCCTAAAATTATCGATATAATCGTTTAATTGCCGTTAAATTAAGATAATGTTAAGATCAGGGCAAGATTAAGCGTTTTCGTAGGCCCTGGGAGAGAGAGAGAGAGAGAGAGAGAGAGAGAGAGAGACTGGGTAAATCCCCTATTCACAAAGACTTTGTTTATAACGACCTGGTACAGTCGAACACCTGATGGTAATACTGCTAATATCGCTGTCAAAAATTCTTTCACGCGAAAATCCTTTATTACGCAACAGAGAAATTGTACTAGAGAAAGAAACTTTGTACGTTAAAAAGTCATGAGTTTTCTCTTAAATTTCCGTACATTGTTTACTCTCATGTTTTATTAGCCGTGATTTTTGAACAATGAATGCAAGTGATTGTGCGACAAATTATGCTCTATTTTTCTATTATATTTTGTATTCTGCATATGGAGTCGATAACTTTAAGAGTTTAGAGATTAATATATAATTATTTCATTTTTTTAAACTCGTTATATGTAGAGTATGTAAGTTTAGAAGCTATGCGGTGGCTCCTGGGTTTGGGAAATGGTCGAACCATGCATTAAAGTAGTACTGACTATAATATAAATCTAATATAAACTGTTTTTCAAAAGTTAAGAAATTTTTACATAATAAATTATATTAAACAAATGTATTTTTTCAGCAGAATTAGGATTTTATCATACGGATTCGAACAACTGAAATACAAAGATTATATTGCATTTAATATTACCGATTAGGGGAAGAAAACAAAAGAAGAAGGTGGATCAATAACCGCCTATTTTGTAACGAATCGCGACTTTCTCTGGTATTTTTTTTTTAAGCTTCATCTATGACCGAAGACTTTTTGTGGCTGATTTTTTAAATCAGAAGAAGCCTTTGGCTGCTACGATCAACCAAGTATAGAAGATGCGAATGTAATTCGTAGAATAATTCACGTAAGTGGTTAATTGATGTATTGTCCTGGTTTAACTTTATTTTCGTTATTTCCTGAATAGATTCCGCCCTAATTTTCAATCAGCTATTAAACTACTTAGTCTTTCTCCGTGTTAATGTTTCATTAATCCAGAAGGTTCATTAGTATTATGTCCTTTAAATCCCAAAAAAACTATACCCTTATTGACCTCTTCAGCCGACCTGAGCGTCTTAAACTTTACCGAACATATTCGCTTGAAAAAAATGAACTATTTTGATCGTCTTTTATATAATAGTAGTGGATTAATCCAAATTCTATCGATGGTTATTGCAGCAGGCACCGTTTCAACTTTAACAGTCTTATATGCTCTTATTATCGCGGCCAATCAAAGTTTCCATTGTTTTGACTTTTCCCTAAATCCCAACGTGATCTACTTATTAATTGCCATGATCAACGTCTCTATTTGGCGCAGCGAATTCATTCGTAACCAGATGTTTTGGACGATCCGAATAATTTTCAGAGAATACAGATACGTCCAAGTATCGGTCCTTTGAACCATTTTTTCCGCGTCGTAAACAATTAAAGGTGCCATGTATCCACATATGCAGCACATGTTTTATCCTCTCGATAAATAATTAAACACATTTATATTTAACTAAAATTATATGGACATTCAGGACTCGTTAATAGGCTCTGGTGTTACAGCTGAAAGTTTATAATATGTTTAAGTGGTAATCGAATGTGTAAAATCAAGTAGGTTACAAACTGTTAATTCGCTTCTTTCAATAATGGATTAAATAATTTGGATTGCATAATTTGGTATTGCATAATTTGGACTAAATAATGGTTGCAGCATTTCCAGATTCTACTACTTGATTAATTTTTGCTCAGGGGCCCCAATTGTAGCTTCTGATATGCTTCGCGAAGCAAATTATCTTCGTACTCGTGTATTTATTGATCCACCCTCCCATAATAAATAGTAATTTACTATTAATTATATTAATTATGATATAAATGAATACAAACTTAATTCTTTAAATTTCAGTCTTGTATTGGAATTTAAAAATTATTAAAAATTATTTAAAAAGTATTAAATTGAAATTTATTCCAAAGTATAGACTTAACGACATGTACGTTGAAATATCTCCATTATTATATTTTTATAATAAAAACATTAATAAAATCGACTCACCGAACACATGCCTGTATATTTTTCGTCAACGTAAACAGCCACGCCGCAGAATTTATCATGGCCATAAATAAATAAGAAGTCAGAAAGACAGCTACGTAATCTGCTGAATTTTACAGTTGTATTTCTTAATTTGAGATCTGACTCGTGCTCAAAATAAAAAACATGACCTCGATCGTCAGATATACTTGTTATGTCGGAGCATCCATATCCCGATACTAGGCCACGTTTATCTAAAAATAAGTCTTTAGGATCTGCGACATTGATGACATTTATTGCAATTTGCGTCGTTAAATCTTTGGCGGTCTAAAAATACAATCAGTTCTCTTACAATCTTATATTTGTAACTCTAATAATGGATTAATACATATTATTTCTATTATATTCCTATTGATTCTCTTTTGAAAGTTTACTATAGTTTGAATGTTTTTTACTCTTTTGAAAGTTTGCTATACAATTTGAATATTATTTATTAATGTGTTTATTTTTTTTTAAAAACAAATTTTCATTTATTTAAAAAACAATGTCTAAAATGAAATATCTGATATTATCACTAGATAACTTATTTTTAAACCTATTTAGGTTAAACCTAAGCTTGACATTAAAGTGGATAGAATATTTTAGTTTTTTAATGTAGATTTTCTTTCAACATTCGAAACTATTGCATTTAAATTTAAATTTCTTGGATCGGAATTTACAATCTGTAAGAGAAATATGGAATTATTGCATTTGACAAATATTGCGCATTACCGAACTTGTGTTTAATTTTTTACAAACAAATTTTTAAAAAAAATATCAATAATTCAGTAGATCTTCGACCGGTAATAAGATATTATTGCAATAATATACCTATAAAAATGATATACTCACCTTAGCCATTGCGATGTCATTGAACTGATCGATAGAGTCGTACTCGTACGTGTAAATGTACTCGATAATTTCAATGACGCCATTTGGCGGACTGTCGTCGGTCATGTCGCTGAAGCCCGCGACAGCCGTAAATATTAACGGCTTCGGATGCGTCGAATTGTACATGAAGCAGTGGGCAACCGACAGAATCCAGCTCGGGCCGACTATGGCGCCGCTGCAGAACAGCTTGTTCACCGTGTAATGGCCCACCCTACCAAAGATCGCGGCTTGATATTGGAAATTGGACTGATCTGCAATACGGCCATTCAGTACGCCCTCTGGGCTCAAGGCTGAAACTTCAAGGTGGAAGGGCCTTTTTGTTAGACGAGCTATTCGGCAACAGGGTGTATGTTTCGCTATGTTGTGAAACGATTGTACGACGTTCGAAATGTCTTTTTCAATATACATTTGCCTCACGGCGTAGATTCGTTACTTTTTAACCGAATGTTATGACCTGAATTTATTCCTCGTGTAAGCCGAATTTCAAAAATTTTTGTAGGGTTTCACGCGTTTGAACCGACGCTGTCAAGGATAATGCTAAAATTGATTTTCGGCATATATAATTAATTCAGAATTACGTAAACATGGACTTATAAATAATATAAAATACAGTCATCTGTATACATATAAAAATAAATATTTTATATTTATTATTATAATACTTCTTATTATAATTATTATAATACTATCTATCGTAGTGAAACTGTACGTAGAATATAGATATATAAGGCATGGATTGAAATATTTTTACATTGTGAGTAAAATATAATAAAAATTAAATTAAATTAAGGTCGTATTAGAAATAAATTAATAAATATTTTCATCGATCTTTCAGTCTTTATAATATAATATATTATACTAATATCATAAAAATCAGTCTGTCCTTGTTTATATTCATCCTCGAAGAATCTGAAATAAAACTTATTACTACAATAAATTATATTTCAGGTGGTGGGGGGCAGTCAGGTTGTCCTTTACTAATATAGAATATTGTTTTTATTATTATTTTTATTTATTATTTATTTTATTTATTATTATTTTATTTTTATTTTTAATTTGTAATTTTTAGTATAATTTATTGTAGTAATAAGTTTTATTTCAGATTCTTCAGGGGTGAATATAAACAAGGACAGTCTGACTGTCGTTATTTTAGCTAATATATTATCTTATAAAGACTGTAAGACCGATAAAAAATATTTATCAATTTAATTCAGAACAGTCGACATAAGTACAATTTTTAATTTTAACGTATTAGAAATAAGTTCTTTAGAATATCGAATTTACAAAAAGTTATTCATAAGTGTGTTAAAAAAAAAAAAAACTCTGACATGACGAATTTCAACAATGGACTACCATTGTGCAACAAAATGCATATGTACACATTTGCACAAATTATTGTATTATTGTTTAATTTGATAATGATTTCGGACTAAAATACTTTAAAATAATTTTTAGTTCACTAATACCGCTTCACCATCATAATCGTTTTTAATAAGACCTAATTAATCGAACACTTCTATAATCTGTTATTGCCCTTCTATTACATAATGTACAATTGAAATTTTATCATTAGCATACAGTAGTCATTTTAAGTTATTATGAAAATGATAATTTTGCTGGATAACGAACATTGGTGATTATACACTACAGTATTTTATATGTAATATCACTTATATAATGCCTTTTAACAACTAATTTCTCTCCTGTATATATTTATGTATTTATTTATTTATTATAGGCATATCAAGCGATATATATATATATATATATATATATTTAATATTATTTAACGGCGTTCTGATATGGCCTACGATATGTTTGTAAACAAACTTTGCGCCCATCGGCTAAAACAAGTACTAGAACACGGGTTGCCCAATTACTAGCGTTCACCCTGGCGATCGACGAATCCCGTATAAGCTTTGCAAGCCAGGTTTTTGTCATAATGTAAATAATGTCACGTACGTAAGATATAAAAGATGTGTATCAATTGCTATTACGTAGATACGTAAGATTACTCACCATGTCTCCTGAAAGTACTTAGAAAATTCGCAGCTAGTAATAAAATCAAGTTGTGGTAATTCATTTTTTTGTTTGGCGACTGATGTCGATCGACGCGCTTTGTAAAACGTTAAACGTGAATTTTATCTTAAACTATGTAATATCCTAAATTAATTAAAATAGGCGGATAATATAATAAGAATAGCATCATTATATGGATGAATATATTTCATTTTATGCAATGCGTTTCTATATCACAACCTTAATACATACATTTTAGGCATTAAAATGAAATAAATTTCTTTATATCCAAACTTTTATATTAATGAAGCAAGTGTATTAATGAATATTATACATAATTTTTAGTAAGCTGCATATTTTACATTGTTGATAATATCAGTATAACAAAAAAATTTCTGAGAATAAAATTTGAGATTCTTCTTCAAGTGGATTATCCATAAACATTTAAATCAAATAAAAATTATAACAAAAAGTCGCAAATTCTAATTAGTACCTATTCATGCCGTGTCAAAGGAAAAACTGACAACTAGGCGGTCATAGGATTGTTTCAATCGTAATGCCAGATAACCTTCTTCTCTGCGAATAATACACCGACATCCAGTGGAAATCATCTGGACTATTTTTAAGGATAAGTTCCCAGCTTCGTTCCTTACCTCTGAAATGCTACTTCTTATACGATTAAAGCAAACAGTCACTTTGTTTCGTCGACCTTTATAGATCCAGTAAGCAATGCACGCTCCAGAATTGCGTATTTTCACCAATTTATAATCAACGAGTCACTAATTATTATTATCTCCAGAATTTTAAAGTTAAGAATTTTAATTAAGTCACATCATTTTGAATATATAGATTATCTTATAGTGATAGATAAAAATAGTCTTCTAGTGTTAGAAAATTTATATAAACAGAAAAAATGAGTTATGAAGCAATCCTATGGAAGAGATACAAGAACATAAACATAAGACAAAAAAAGCCAAACTTTGTACTGTATCGAATAAGAAATATAGAGATAATGTTGTTCAACTATTATAAATCTAAATAAGTCTTTGAGTCTACCGTCATTCAAAATTGGATCTCTGACAGGTTAATTTGGAGCTGATGAATTTCGGTTCGTCTCAATATGATGTTGATTTTGTTTAATGTTTAATTTGCCTGCTACGGGTTACTTTTGTAAAAAAGTATTCTGAATCTTGAGTCCGAATAAATACTATAAACTATAACAACAAACCATTACGAAATTGTTTTCCTTACAAGGATATTTGTAATTGTTTACAATAAGTTCTCAGATGGTTCATAAAGAATCTTCGGTATAATTAACTATACACTCAGCTCATATAAGATTAATCTAAATTCAAAAATTCCAAAATGATCATGATCGACGGCATATACTTAGGCGTGTATTGAATATACTTCAATAAGCATAATCGCAGATTAAATTATAGACGTAATGTACAGATCTTCTCAGATAATATATAATGCTTTCCATTGAAACATACCAAAGGTTTATCGCCTAACGAAGGTTACCAGCAGTGTTTTATGTAGATTGTGGAAGAAACTTTGCAACCGTGATCGTTCAACTCAGACGAACGTGAGTGGATGCTTTGCTACATTTGTTTCTCAAAATCAATTTTCAACCAACTCGTGTTTCTTATGATATAGGTAACTGGGAAAACAGTTGTCAAACCTTTCAAACTTTACATCAAGGAAAATATAGAAGATATTCTACTCACTTTGGACGAACTAAATGCATTGCACGCTCAATGGGACTACTGTTCTTAATGTAAAACCGAATTCAACTTTCGCTTTCCAACAATTTTTCACGTGGAACGGTTTTAACTAAAACATCATTAGAATAAATCAAGACAAATTCATTCTTATAGGCAACGGGTCAAACAAAATGATTATAAATACTGCAGATTACTAAGTGAATAGGTGATCGCACGAATGTTTCAGCTTATTTTATCGCTTAACTATTTTCTTCACACTGAAAGAGAGTGGAAGATTGGAGACTAACAAACTCAGTACATAAAACTACGAAATGTGACACGGGCATTGAATTTGAGTAGTTTCAATACAGCGACCATAAGTTATCCACATTCCACAGACAGAATACTAGGTGAATCCGGAGCGGATAAAAGGTACAGTTTAGTTTCTAAACAGAGTTAGTTTATAAGGATGTCTGCCAAATTACAATAAATTAGTCTCACTGTGCTGTACTCTTTTGTAGATGTGCTGGATTCTATGACATTATTTGAATCATATTTTCCATGATATTATATTATAAATATCATAGATTCGTATGTTGATCATGTGGTTCATGACATTATGTATCCATCGATGAGCCAGACAAAATCCTTTAACATATGTAATAAATTGTTTCTTTGCTAATCTTTCATCTTTATTATTATCACTATCATTATTGTTTTTGTTGTTGTTGTTGTTGTTGTTCTTGTTGTTTTTATTATTATTATTGAATCATTGTGGAACTGTGAAAATATCCTGCAAATATACAGGATGAGTCATTTTAACACAATTAACATATTTGCATGTCTCAAAACTAAGTGATTTACGTAATAAATCAGGAGATCAAGCTTTGAAGATATAAAAAGGGTTATTCGAATAATTGACCCAATTTTGGACGCAGGGCCTATATGTATATGAGGAATACTTCTATTATCATCAGTCCTGCGTCAATAGACAGATGGTTTTATAAATAATATGAATATTGTATCAAGTTATCAAATAGAAAATGTGGTTTTCAAAACAAAATTAAAGATAAAATCTTCAAGTGATTATAATATAGAACTGATATATTTATAACAACGTCTCTTCAATAATTAATCTTAATAAACTGTTTATATTAATGAATTTTCAAATAATAAAAAATTACTGAAATTATTAGTTTTTCTTTCAGAACTTAATATTTTCATGAAAATAAAATGTGTTTACAAGATATACATACAATATATAGTGAGCATCAATAAAATAATAAATAAAAAAGTGAAATTTTTAATACTAATTTCTAATGTTCAAAATCCTATTCCATGGAATTTTTTTTATATACGGCAAGACGTATGTTAAATTAATTGATGATAGTATTGCAGAGTAACATTTCAAGAATTTTTTATAAAAGATTCAGTAGAAAATTATTAAAAGTTAAGCGTAGAAAATATTAAAGTACTCATCACTGAATCATCGGAAATCAAAAAATCATAGCATCGAAAATTTTCATTAAAAATACATTAAATGTATTATTGCATCGCGCTTTGGACGTCTGTACTATGAAACCAACCTACCTGAGCATCGCTTGAACACCAATCGTACACAAAACGTGCTATCAACTGACGTGGAAATCAAAATTAGGCAAGCATATAAAGCACCCGCAATGTGTCTGCCTTGGTTAATTTTAAAAATGTAATTAGCTTCAATAAGAGACACTGCCTTTTCTATATGATTTTCAGTTCCTTATATATATTTCTATTTATAATTTATAATTTTTAATGGACCAGTTTTATTCGTGAAATTAACAATTTACAGTCGATCAACAGTCTACACTTTATTTTATTTATGAATTAAAACGAATAGAAATTACATCCTTAATTTATAAGTTACAAAATTGTTCTTTTAAAAATTATGTATCTGTATTTAATACGTAACACTAATCAAATTTAGCTATATTGTCATGCACGGTGAACCAATACCAAATCCATTGGAGTTCCGTCCATCACATTATGGACGAAATAATGATAATCCGACACATTTATATATAAAGAGCCATACTCAGTATCGTCGCAATTCTCAAAGTTTGTACTTGCAAGTCCCACAACTTCATTATCAATGACTAGCGGACTGCCAACATCATTCTGTAAATATTCGAATATTCAATATTAATCATCATATTAATATTTGTAAGCTATCTAATTTTTCTTTTTACTGACAGTAATGCAACGTTGTTTTAAGGCACTTTCTCATATTTAACATATTATTTAAAAAATACTGGTCGGATCAGCAAATTAGTCCACAGATTTGTTTTTCTACGCATTTTATCCAAGACTAGGCACGTGTAAATGTCTTATTTGCACATACAAGATTGTTTCAACTAATATTCAGCCAACAAATCATTTTACTTCGACTCTCTAAACTTTTGAATTTGAGCTAATATTTAATGTCAATATCAGTGAATAATCAATGCATATATATGTACTCACGGAACAAGCACCGGAAAACTCTTCGTCAATGTATTCCGCTATACCGCAGAATTTTCTAAAAATGGAAATCCTTTGAAAGTCATCACCGCAGTCACTTGATGGCCTGACATTTACAGTAGCATATCTAAGTCGTAGGTCTGGCTCATTTTCGGTAAAGGTTATATCGCCGTATTCATCGACTACGGTTGTAATTTCTGAGGATCCGAATCCTGACACCAAGCCATCTCTATCTACAAATGACTGAGTCAAATTTGCCACTCTGATGACATTTACAGAAACACTTGCCGGGAAAGCTTTTGCTGTCTGAAAAAATACCGTCAATTTTCTTAAAATATTGCATTGCACACATACATATGCTATAATAGAATACACCAAATATTTCTGTCAAAATGAACTTTACTCTCCAAAATAAAAATATCCATAAACAGTGGATGCGTAGTGCAAAATCTGTTAGGAAATTTATTTTGTTGAAATGTAATAAATGCTTATGAACGTATAGTTGTAATAATAATACGCACTTTAGCCATTGCAATATTATTGAATTCGTCAACAGCGTTATAACCATACGTATAAATAAAGGTTATATCCAGAAGACGACCATTTAAATTGGACAAGTCTCTAGAACCTGCAATAGCTGTGAATATCAACTGTTTCAAATGTGTAGAAGTCATCATAACGCAATGGGCAACTGTCAATATCCATTTTGGCGCAATAAGAGCACCGTTGCAAAGTAGTTTGTTCTCTGACTGGCGATCTCGCCTTCCGAGAATTGCAGCTTGATATGGGAATTGAGATTCATTTGCCAGAATGCCATGGAGTATACCTTCCGCATTAAAAGCGAAAACTAAAACGAATGAGAAATTTCTTATTGTGGACCTTTTTTTATCAATCAAGAAAATATACATATATTTGCTGCATTGTTTATGATCAAAGTATACAACAAGACCGATCTGTAATTGAGTTTTTTTTGAAACGCAAAATGCCAAATTGTTTTTAAATCTCCTTTATACTCTATGATGTCATTAACGTGCCAAAAAGATGTTGGGCTATTTCAATATAGGTAATGATAATAATAAATTATTTTTCAGGACAAACAATTTATAATTTTATTAATGTAATTATCAAATTTTCTAGTGAATTCCTTTTGAGGAAAAAGAATCTATATATTATATTAATAAATTAAATAAAATTAAGTAAGCACTAAGATTTCATTGTCTGTCAATACTCCTGATTACAAGGTACAATGTGCCATGTAAGTTGCACGTATTGCGAAATTATTTCTCGATACTAAATCGAGATGTATTAATTTATAGGCTATGTTTGAGCGTACATGGTTTGTAATGGTCATGATAATTATATTGAAAAGGACTAAATTTTTGTTTGGTGCACTGACATTATTATGACGCGTAAAAATTTGAATTTAGAGTTATAAATGATGTATTAATTTTAATGTTTAATAAGTATTTTACAATGTAATTTAAAAGTTTATTTTCGTACGATTTGATACTATTCGGGTATAAATCGGTTAAAAAGTTAAATTGGTAAATAATTTTAACTAGATTAATGCCTATTTCCCCATTATAAACATACAGACGAAATTCTTAATAAAAGTTTGGAATGTTTCAGATAATACAAATTACATTCAGGTAGAAAAGGTATTAAAATTTTTAAAGAGTGTTCTCTAACAATGATATTTTCTGAGAATATCGTTTTTCAAATATTTGCGTACACCATTATCATAGGAATAATGCGAAACTATATATAATACATAAAAATTGTCTGTATATGGAAATATAAAATTACTTACCACACTTCATTAAGTGACCGGCGGAAATCACAAAAAGAAACAGCAAAAAATTAACGTAATTCATTTTTTCAAATGTATAATTAATTATTTACGATTAACAGATACTAGATGTATTAATACTTTGGTAACGACAAAAGCAAGTAATATCTTCTACTATACATTTCATTTACTAGATTACATCAATTCGGGAAATATGACGAGTTTGACGATATGATATAAAGATATTTTTCCATACAGGCTTATGAAAATTGAGTAATATTATCACATGTATTGGTGTCAAAATAAAAATCATTTCTTTTATGTCAAGATCTATATCAACAGACTGGCATTTGAATGATTATTGTGAATAGCATTTAACTAGTTATATTTACAGATGTTTGAGTATTCAATTGGAAGGGGAGGGAACATATGTTGTCTGGCAAAAAATTGTTTTACATATACATTTAAGACTAAATTAATTAGATAATGCGCACGATAAAAACTATTCACGAAGAATGTCGCAAGTTAAAATCGCTATATTTTTCATGTTTGAGCTTTTGGTTTTTTAACATTTCTCGGGTTTTCCAATGGTTGTTTAAAATGCGAAAAATTTTTAATATTAAAAATGTGTTTTTTTATTATTTTTTTTTTTTGTACAAATGTATTCTAGTATATCTGAACAGCAAGTTAGCTTAAAGTGATTTTAGGAAATTACAATGTATGTAAAGATTTAGGTACAAGTTGAGAGGTTCCTCCGAGTACGTTAATGAAAATCTGGAATTATTAGTATCGATATCTTGAATCTGTGCTTTATTCTTTTCTAATTCAATGAATATTCTTAAAAATTACATTAGCTTGTTAATTTAACAATATTATCTTGAAGTTATTGTACAATATGCATTTGGTGAAAAACAGCAGGTGTAACATTTAGTCCCTTTCTATTGCCATTTGTCAATGTAATCCAAGCTTTAAATAAAAAAATTTTATTTATTAATAAAAAAGTAAAATCACTCTCAAATTTCTAACATATCCTACAATAAATTATTATAAGATAAGAAATACATTGGTTTTATATAAAAATTTGGAATACACATATAGTAAATGGCTGTATTTTTCTTGTCACAGATTTTTTAAAATAGTGTGTAGCAACTTTAGATTCACATTTTGTACAGGATGGGCCAAACGTACTAGAATGGTAAAATATATGGAACGATCCGAGGGAAGTTATAAATCTAAAATATCGGGGTTAGAAAGTTTCCTTGGTTATACGTTGATAACCTTGGATTTTACCTTCCTCATAAGTTTGAAGGTTATTTACAGTTTAAACCATGATTTTTGGATAAAATCCCATGGATTCGATTAGAAAATGAGATTCCATTGAAAGAATTTCATTTGGAGCTACTGTATGTTTTAAAGTCTATTGTTTTGTTTTAGTCATTGCCCATTATTACAGTTTAAGTAAATTTCAAATCAAAAATTGGGAAATACTTAAAAAGCATATTGGAAATTAACCTTGAACAGCATCGCACATCTCGGCATTTCTGGTAATTTTGACTCATTCAATATGCATTTTCACTTTGTGTACGTGCAGACATTGTAAATACAATTTCCATGGTACATATGTATAGGCGCTTCCATACGCTACACTTATATTATTGTTCAAGCTTAACTGTTACATTCTGTTAGATTCGATTAAAATCGTAATGCTTCATTTCGTAGGAATTCTTCCGCATATTAAAGTCACAATTTCAATTGTGATAATCAATTAGAACACATCGTAATCGTAACATTTCTTGAATCGTGATATAGCCTTGGCCTTCAAAATTGGAATCATGCAAATTATTATACTTTTTCTAAAAAAAAACTTGGTCGATTGAAATAGTATACGTTTTAAATTAATAACAATAAATAGTGTCTGAAACAATAACAATACAAAAAAAATTAATAACAATAAAAGTACTGAAATAGTGTCAAATATATAGTGTCAAGACACGCCTAAATCAGCTATTTTTATAAATTGTTTCGCCTGTCTGTAAATTACTCGTATATTACGATACAATTTTTCATAATTTTTATGAATATACACGTATAATACAATTCATTGAATATCTTTATTATTTGTTGAAATCCATACCATTAAAAGTTCAAATAAAAATCTCTTTTGATGAAAAAAATATCTTCACGGATTGTAAGAAAATCATAAAAGTTCTACGCGATGTTGTACAATAAAGGGATTATATATAACGTGAAAAAGAAGAAGTTCTAAATTATAGCATATTTCAAATCTATGGGAAGACTCATATTATGAACTGAAATATGTGGAGCATTATTAATTATCTTCCATATGTGAAGCAATTTTTAAAAATGTCATTTTTTCATAATTGGCGAATAATAAATACACATTTTATAAATTTTTATATAATCGCCGAAATCTATTTTATTGCGGGCGTAGTTAACGAAATACTTAGAACATAAGAAGTGTCCTTTGGATAAAAGGTGCTTTAAAATTTTAACTCGTTCATTAAACGGAATATAACCAATGTTTACAAATGCGTGGTATTGTCTTTATGGTTATCAATGGCGGCATTGAACAAAGAGAGAAAGAAATAGATAGAGAGAGAGAGAGAGAGAGAGAGAGAGAGAGAGAGAGAGAGAGAGAGAGAGAGAGAGAGAGACAAGCTGAAGATTACATAAATGACGAAACCTGGAAGATTTCGCTACTTTACAATTTTGTAAAGATCAATAAAATCCAACCGGTATACTTTGTCTCAGAGAGACTTGTAGTCCCGAGAGGAACTAAATAATAGTCATTTACTTCTTCTCCTCCTACATATTCTTCAAACACACACTTTGCGCAATAACAAGAATGCTTATAACGAGAGAAAAATTTTTAAGGACCTACTTATTAGAATCTCGAGCCGCCGCGCCGCATCAAGCCGATCTGCTCCCCCGTTATTTATTATCGTAAAAATTCGGGAAATTTTGCAGCGCGTCAACGGCCGAGGACCAAGTAAAATATATTTTAAAAAATTGTAAAATTCCAAAATAATTTCTTAAAAGAAGTATCTTAACAAATTTTTTTTATTCTATCAATTTTACTTTCTTAATATAAATTACTTATTTTAAAATTGAACCATAAGCATTTGTTATTAATTTATCTTGATTTACTTTATTTTATTATTACTCGCATATTATTCTTACATTTTGAAATTTTTGTAAATTGATTTCATTATTAACTGCCGTTAATTAAGTTAATTGACTATATTTTTAATAATCTATGAAAATGGCTTTTACAATTTAAATGAAAATTTATATATATATATATATATATATATATATATATATATATATATATAACGAAACACTCTTTGCCACGCACTGAACCGAACTTGCCTGATAATTTTCCGAAATACACCCGAATCCGCCATCCCTTGCCTCAAATCAACTGCAACACTTAGGAGCACGTGCCTTATTACGCTTTAACTCGCTGGAATCGAATTGGATTCTTCTCGGAATCCGTCCGAAGGTGAGCACAACTCAATTGCGCTTGCCGGAACCGATGGAATTACGCCTGAACTAGCTCGAACCGAACTGGACTTGCGCGAACCTCCGCGAAACTACCTGCAGAAAGAGAGGATCGGAGATCGGCAACGCTATCTCTTTTTTTGCATCCCTACTCCGGAGGTGTGCGAAAGAGAGAGAAAGAGAGAGAGAGAGAGAGAGAGAGAGAGAGAGAGAGAGAGAGAGAGAGAGAGAGAGAGAGTAGATTAGATACCCATCTCGGATCTGTCTTCTCTTTCCGAGCCAAGCACACTCTCGAGCTCTTGAGGAGGGTATTTTTACTATAACTACTATAGGATACAATCAGCTGAGCTCGTATATAAGCCATTACACATCTAAACCCGCGAGCGGTAACAAAATCTGAAATATAAATATAATAATGTATGGTTGAAGTTATGCTTTAAAATTCGTAAAACTGGCGATTACATTCGGCTTACATCTATCGCGAGTTTTTGAAGAAAAAAAATTCTTTCAACTAAATTATAATGATTGTTATTTCTGTTTATCTACGGCGGTGACCATAAACAAGGACAGTTTGACTGTCATTATAATTATAATATTTTGTATACATTTGCTATTATAAGTGTATATATTATATATATATATATATATATATATATATATATATATATATATATATTTAAATATATTCTATCGAATAAGACTGTAATACCAATAAAAATATTTATTAGTATATTTAACACAGTTGCCATAAGTACAATAAACATTTTAAATCGGCGCACGTAATAATAAATATAGTTATAATTTCGTTTGATAAAATTATCTTTAATTTAAGGTTATTTCAATATTATTTACATAAATTATTAATATCTTTATGTAGTAATTATTTCTTTTTTTTTTAATCCGACTATAAGATTTATTATCGATTTTTCATTTAGATTATACTTTTGAATTGTCGTGCGTTGAAATTATAATGTAGAGTATATACGAATGAGACCGACATATTTTTAATCGTCCATCAGTTGATCAGTTTTGCATACTAGAATCCAACATAATATGGGGCACGCGTAAGAAAGTGAAAAATTTACAGCAAATTAAACGATAATTATTAATCCGAAAGTTGTTTATAGTGCTTAATTTTGGAAATACTTTCAAAATCAACTATTCGGTACTTGGGTACCTTTGGCAAAAAAATTACTTAAAATTATTCATTAACTTTCGTTACAATTGGGTGCCTATTTCACCGGGCCGAACCGTTGTGTCCCAGCTCCCCTCCCCTCCCCCCCCCACAATATTTCGAGACTCTCCGGTCGTCGCCATCGTCGTCGCCTCGACGCGGGCGCTCCTTTACACGTATCTCCGCAACGATGCGCCGCGCATAATATTATATACACGCGCCACACGAAGCGCGCAGCTGCACGTCCCGCAAAACGCGCGTATGCATACGCGCGCTGCTGCGTTTTGTATATATATATATAGAGGTAGATGCAACGGAGGGTCGCCGTAAAAGATATCACGCAACAAAACCCGTCAATCTAAGAGGAATGCAGAGCCGAGGTAGGCGAAAGAGAGCCGGGCAAGGGGGCTCGAAAGGAAATGTATATATAATGCTCTAAACACGCATTTTATATATTTTATTAAAAAGTCCGTATAAAATATTTTTAAAAAAATTTTCCAACATATTCCGAAACGCATTAACAAAGAATAAATCGCACGGCGCAATTAGAGCTTGAAGCAACTGGGCCATTAAAACAAATGGCAAAGTTCGGTTTTATACGCGTCCCTATAAACAACGGCATGCTCAGTTTACAGCTCGATAAAGCAATGGGATGAATTACAAATTGCCGAGTTCATTTTCGCATCGTTTGTAAATGCGGAACAAGTGACCTATTTAAGTAAGGTGTGTAATAAACAGGCGAGTAAGAGATAGAATAAATTTTTTTTTTACCTAAATCTCTAATATTTAAATACTCTTATTTAAACACTCATTTTAATATCATTGCTATCTATGAATAAAAAACCAATGCTATTCACGCCAAGCCTCGTGATAAATAATAATCGTGAATCGTCGGTATTTTATAGGTGAACGATATTCTTATATCTATTACGAAATTAACTGTTCTGTCCCGTTTTCGCCTTGTTTTTAGTCGAATAAACCAGAATTTTTTAAGAAACCTGGAATATATTAATATAAGCCATATGCCTTAATAGATTATTCAATTGTGTACTATACAATACAATTCATTTAGAATAGATAAATCAATCCCATGGAAAAATAATCATAAATTGTTTTCTAAAAGTTGTAGAATTTTTTATTTATGTCATTAAAAAAATTTCGTAAAATTTCGCTTAACATATATGTTGCAGATTATAGTTTCATAGTTATTACTAAAAATTTGAGGAAGATCATAACAAAGTCCCAAATACATGCTTTACTATGATGCTCGATGCAAGTGCATATTGTATCGAAGAACCAAATTCTTATATCGAACATCAAATTTGACACTCCAAATTCAATGATCAAAACTCGATAATCAAAAGTCGAAAATCGATAATCGATAATGTAATCTCGATAATCGACACTCGGCAAATGAGACTCAATAATCGAAAATCGATGATCGAAAGTCGATAGTCGAATACGTAAAGTCCAAAATCGATGATTGGAGCTCGAAATAGAATCTTGGAGCTCGTATATAGAAATGATATTTTTTGCGTATAATCCTGGTATACCAGCGCATTAAATACAACTTATCGAACGAAAATGTTCTCATGACAGTGGATATTGAATATTGACTGCCGTTCGAATTTTCAAAAATTTAAAATATGTTTATAGATGATGTTTAAAAATATGATTAAATTTATAGTTTAAAAATTTAACTATATATATAGAGAATGCTATTATATATATAAAGAATAGTATTATCGTTACTTCTGTAATAAATCGTATGTACGTACAGGGAGAGAAAGGGAAAGAGAAAAAGAGAGAAAGAGAAAGAGAGAGAGAAAGAGAGAAAGAGGGGGGGGAGAATCAGAAGGCGAGATAGAAGAGTGAGTAGAGGATACAAAGTTAGAGGACAGAACAGGCGAGAACATCGAAAGGTTTACGATAGGGAAGGTTATGAGTAAGCGAGGGTACGAATGAAAAGCCAAAAGCAGCTTACCGCGGCTTACAGGTGCGCGGGAGGTCTAGCCAAAATGACGAGCTCATTAATGTAACACACATTTAATTAATCAATTAATTATTATATAAATATAATACTTCTATGGTGTTTTATTCTAAGTTCATTTTCATTGTAATTAACCA